>JARJCM010000549.1:0-46635 GCA_029233265.1 Mycena alexandri | reverse complement strand
TTCGTCGCGGCAGACGAGCCTCCGCTAGCCGCTGCTCCACCCGAGGCCATTGGGCAACCCGACCGACATCGGATTCTGGCGGAACACGGAGTAGACGTTTTTCTGTGAACATATTTAGATGCCACTTCATCTACACATCAGGAAAGACGCGCCAGGAATGTATCCCCCACAACCCATGAGGGGGTTGAACCGTCAGTATCGGCGCCGAGGGAGATGTCGAATATTGCGCCGACACACATGGAGCTGCCTTGCTCCAGCTGTCCCAGGTTCATATCTTGGGGGTTGATAGGCCACGCTTTGCCGCCGAAAGAGAGAGTCACGCTGACCGACGTCGTACAAGCTGCATTGACATTATCAAGAGAATTTTAACGGAAGACCAAATCGTCGACTCACGGAACTGGAAGAAGCCCTCTCCGCCCTGGTCTCGAACAGCGCTTGCCCCGGGAACAGCGGCCCAAATGGCGCTGACATCGTCTGAGGGACCGCCTGGAATGAAGTGAGCAGTATTGGCATCCGTTAGTTTATGTGTGGATAACGACTCATACCAATAGCCGTCGTCCCCGTATCGATAGCACTAAATGCGGCATTGCCTGTGGATATATCCACAGAATTTCCTTGGACAGTGACCGCTAAGCGAGGTTCAATCAAGGATCGACAGTAACCACCGGAGGAATAAGTACCTGAAAGAGAAATTTGCCAGAACATTGGTGTAGAAGACCCAGTGAGGTCATGAAATTCGATATCGCCAGTGAACAACGACGAGTTGGTGCCTCCGAGGGTAAAAGTGCCTCCAGGCTCATCCTCAGTGCTTTGAGAGCGCGTCAATTGGAACGCCATTTCTGGCGAGCTAAGCTGGTTTTTTGTAACAAGTGCCTGCCAGAAGGGAGCCGCATTGGTTACGGCGAGCCCCTGGAAAGCAAGCCCAATAAGACCAGAAACGTCGCCGTCTATCAGATCTTGGGTGATATCTTCCCCAACCACTAAAAAATATCATAAGTAAATGTTAGTTATGTATTGAGGAGTCTTACAAAATGTCTGGGAGGATACAGAGAATGACCCCATGCTGACAGTGTCGGATGCTATAAAACCCTGCACGCTGCCGGAGCCATAGGAAATGGTAGTGGGTCGGTTGCTTGATTGTTGGAAAACGACGATGACTTCGAAGAATCGAAAAGAGGTGCGTCGGAGCACCCAGGCAAGCGGTGTCCAGGACGAACAGGTCTGATTATCCCGTGTCCAAGATCACGTTGAAGGTTTGAGCACTGAGGATGTGTGGGCGGAGATTTAACCGGAGCAATTAATGTTGAGAAGGCGGGCTTATTGAAACTTACGGGTGTGCCTATTTGGATACTTGTAAAGTAACCTCGAGTCACCCTCCTGTTCAGTGGATACCAATCAAGTGAGCCGACCTATGTAGCGAGTGCATATACGTACCCTCGTTAACGACAGCGAGTTTGTGCTTGTCGCTCCTCCGACTCGGATGCAGTTTTGCAGCAGTCGGAAAGCCGTAACGGCGCCCGAGCTCGATCTGCCGCAAGGAAGTGGTCCTGCGCGGTGCGTACACGTCCAGACCGTCGGGTAAGTGCCATGTGGACGGGCTCGCCGAAGCATATTGTCGGGAGGAGGAGAAGGACAAGTGGGAGTGAGGGGATCATCGTCGTCAGAGGCAAACGAGTGTGTGGAAACGGGGTTGGGGGTCGTGGCCATATGACGATGTGCTGCAGATCTAATTTTGGACATTGATCTGCCAGTGTGGGATTTACGCGCCAGTTGCGGCGTTTCTAATCCTGGTTCGCCCTGTCCGCAGCAATTGCTCTGTCCGCAGCAGGTTCAACCGTAGAGAACAACGTACTGTCTGAAGCCGACCTCAAGTCGGACTGCATCCGCGGGAAGCTTTAATACCTTGACAGCCGTTCATCTGAAATCGAACGCAGTGAAAGCAGTTGCAAAACGTCCGGTATCGGCGGACTCGGAATGGGCAACCAACTCACTTGTCTATAGTGAATTCCCGCAATCAAGGTGCTTCTAGTGGTTGCCGCTGCCAGTAACCAGTTGCTGCCAGATACGTCTGATACGAGCCAGAGTCGGAGTCGGAGCCGGAGTCGGACCTTCAAGACATAGACGCGGAGATCGTGCGACCGACAGTTCGCTCCTCTGGCAACTTCTCGGTGTCAGAGGGAACTTGGAATAGTGGAAAGACAGAATTGATTGATCGCTGATCCAATCGCGAGGTGTTTCCCACGGTTCACCTGATTTTCGGCTGTTTCGGCCGCAGCAGTGAAAAATTTAGATTTGACCGTACTGACGGGCAGGAATATTTCTTCTTCAATGACACATCTGCTAATATTCATTCTCCGGCGTCCGCACTGCAAACAAGATATTAATTCGATTCCGACTTCGTCGAGCGGCTTCATAGAATTCCCACGGTTGACTCGCCACACGATACCTCCTCGCCTCTCGGACTTTCTCCAGAGCTCATATTCGCCGCTGGAATGCCATTCCTTTCTGATTCTAATAACCTGTGTCTCGTCCCTTCTTGGTGCTTGCCATGGCAAGAAGTAACTGCGGTAGTCGGAGAAGTGGATTAAGGCAATGCTGGAGATGGAGGGCGGGCATCGTGAGGACCAAAAGCAACAATATCCCGTGGCATGGAACCCGGAGTCCAATCAACTAGCACTTTACCGTTCGGCTCTTTGATCCATGTCGCTCACAGAACGGCCAGGCCATGAAACTGGGATCATGTATATTCATTAAAACTGATATTTAACGCTAATTCAGCGGGGACGAGTTCGGAGATGTCCGAATCGGTCTCGCAAGACACTTCATAGTCAAAATGAACCTGTAGCAAGCCCCCATTGATTACGGCGTGTTAAAGTCTCCAGACCTCCCGTTCTGACGGAGTTCTTCGTTGAAATATCAATCAAAGTCCACCATTACGAAATTGTACGCAAAAGGGTCACCCGGGCGAGAAACGACCTTTGGATCTCCGACCATCTTGTTGGAGCTTACTAATTCGCGGACCTGGAAGTTATTCTCATTTCCGCTTATTATTCTTTCCCCTGCCAATTTATTAGGCAACCGACCGATTGAATAGGTAGGAAATTGTTTCCGAATTTCACAAACGGTGAAGTCTCGAATTGACTTGAAGGGAAACAAAGTCTCACGGTTCAACTTGAAACGGCGGGTGAACTTGTGTATATGTGGTCCGCACAAGTCCTGGAGCCTATTTTGAACTACTCACAGGCAGGATCCTCTGACATTCCTGGGTGGTAGATGAAACAAAGAACAAAGTTCATGACTATCGGAGACGGGGGTAACGAATTGCAAGGTCAACGTTATACTGCGATGTACGATGAGGCTGAGCCAGCCACTTCAACGTTGGTCAAATTTTTATTTTATTTTACGCATTCGACTCTTGAAAGCCCTCATTTGGATCGTCCACTTATGAGCTGAATTCAACACCCAAGCAATGTTGAATTCCCGGGCCGTGGCGCGCCAATCAACGGCAACGTTGCCAACATCACGATGTGAGTCACTTCAAGCGAGTCATCTTCAATCACAACTTGACCACCATCCACTACGCGTCTACAAAGTATGCCACCCACCATCCACCCCATCGACTTTGCCACTACATCCCTGACGCAATACAGTGGATTTTATGCCACAGTAATCGACGATTTCTTGACACGTGCCGAATGTGACACTCTCCGAGAACTCGCGTCGTCTAGTGGAGATTGGCAGCCGGCTGGACTTTCAGCAGAAGGGCCTACCCAGACGGTACACTCTAACTTTCGCAATAGTGATCGTGTCCTCGTCGTAGACGCGGACGCCGCAGACATGATTTATCAACGGCTGCGTCCCCTTGTCCCTGAACTCCATCTGCTTGGACCAGACAGCGAGTGGGCGTCGATAACAGGGAAACCCTCGAAGAAACCGGGAAGAACTCAGCTTCCGTCGTGGAAGATGGCTCGGTATGCAACGTTCAATTCGCTTGCGAATGATACCGAGCAGTTATAATGTAGCGTGAATCCGCGTCTGAGCTTCCTACGATATGGACCCGGACATTACTTTAAGCAACACTGGTGCGTTTCATTCCATAACCACACAAGTTTATGATAAATTCTTTCGAGTAGCGATGGCCTGAACGAGCTTCTCGACGGGCCGAGACCACAGAAATCCTTCGTCACCCTCCACATCTACCTCAACGGCGGGGTCACTGGCGGATCCACGAGATTTTGGACTCCAGACAAGAAGCATTTTCTCGACGTCGAACCGAAGATCGGAAGAATCCTGGTTTTTCAACAGCGAATGCTCGTACATAGCGGGGAGGAGGTTACAGAAGGGATAAAGTATACGATGAGATCTGATTTTATGTTTGAGCAGGTTTAAATTGCATGCTCCGCTTTGATTTGGACTGATATTTGTATTCCCTCTGGACCGTCGCAATCCTCGCCGTTCACACTCAAGAAACTTGGAAAGAGTCACGAGTTATTCAACAAGTACCCCCGAAATTACAATGCATCGAGTCCGTCGTATCTTCTTTCTTCGCAAACCAGGCTGCGCCGACTTATCGTTTGACCCAACACGTCTCAAAAGTCGCCACACATAATAATGTTAGGTTTAATCGAAAAACATCCCTCCGTTGACCGAGATCTGGGAAGCACACGGGTTAGTAATCGTTCATCGTTATGGAGCGAAGCAATGCTGACGCTCTGCCCTAAGAATTGCATGAAAGGTAGTGAGTTGAAAGGTCTTGCCGACGTCTGATGCTTACCCGTAATGAACTGAGATTCTTTCGAGACAATGAAGGAGACGAAATTGGCGATATCAGCCGGAGCACTTTTTGCACCAATGATAAGTTGCGGTTGTACATCCTCAGGATAGGTTTACTTACCCGACAGTACCTAGTGCCGATTTCTTCTTCATCTAAATACATCGGTGTGAGATTTAATAGAAGCTTTTGTGCCCTCACACTCTACCCTCGTCGACCACAATCTCGCGGGTTGTGTCGGGGGTCACAATTGTTGAGACTAATTCAAGTGAGTAAATAAGTTTCGTCCGGCCAAAGAATAGACTGACGCATATCAGTGTCAATTACCCCCGGCGCATATGCGTTCACGGTGATTTGGTGAGGGCCGAACTCAAGAGCTAAGGCTGTCAGTGGATGATACACATAATCGAGACTGTATCCCTCACCCGCAGCTTGCGTGAGGCCCCGAATCGCCCACTTCGAGGCCGAGTAAGAAGGATTAAAGGCCATTCCTACCCGCCAAGGATGAGATTTGAGAAAAAAATTGAATGTTGAAAAAAACCTTGCTTTCCCGTAACGGAAGACGCGCCGACGATCCGCCCCCCTTCGCCTTGTTTGATCATCTGAGCTCCAGCGTACTTGTAACAAAGGAAAGTCCCTCGCGCGTTGATATTCATGGTGTGGTCCCATTTTTCGGCAGTCACTACCGCATGCTAGTTCAACAATAGTTCGGAAGTTTAAAATCTCCCTACGTTCAAAGATCGGCGCGTGACTGCAAACTCCTGCATTAGCAACCATCTGTGGGTATCCATAGGATATTCAGGGTACGGGATTGCGAATACGAGCGAGGACGCACGACGTCGAGCCGGCCATAGGTCGTTACCACCTGCTCAACCATTCCACGAACCGCATCCTCCGAAGAAAACATCCGCTATGTGGGCCGAACTGGCCCGGCCTTTGGCTTTGATTTCGTCTACAAGTTCACTCAGGGCCTCCGACTGGGCCGAGATGTCGTTGACCGCGACATTAAAGCCGTCGTCGGCCAAACGCAGGGCAATAGCCTTGCCTATGCCACGCGCTGCCAGAAGCCATTGACATGGTTATTAGTACACTGAAGTGCGAGTCAATTGGGACGCAACATACCGGCGCCAGTAACGAGTGCTATTCCTTTGGAGGCCATACGAGGTGAGCTGTGACTGTGGGCAAGTGAAGTGTGGGGAGTAACAGATGCGTGTGGTCCAGGGAGTTAGAGACTCTCAGGCCCGACATTCCACATGTTCAACTCGACGCCGCTATCCGTTCCCAGCAACGCAATTGAAGAAGCAATCCATCTGATGATGATTATCGTTTTGCAGGTCCAGACCGCAGGACCGGCGCCGTTATCCAGGATGCGACAGCAGACTGAACAGATATTTGATTGAATGCGTTCAGAAAAGGAACTCAGACGCCGATCGAGAAACAGCGCGACATGAGACACGATCTTGCCAGTGGATGGTGTGTCGCTATTTGAATCCCAGCTTCAAATGTGGTGGAATCTCATGCGAGTACGAGCGCACATGTTGTGGCCCGGGAGCCAGTCGTCTACAGGAGACTAGTGGAATCTAGCCGCCGAGTCCGAGTCATAGATTAATTTTGGGGGCAAGTTGGCAAAGTTGGTCGCTTAAAAACCTATATAAGCGCATCTGCATTCACCAGACATTCAGTTGCCAGTGCCCAGGGTTGGTACCGGATGAACCTCAAAACAGCTCGAACGAGCCCCGAAGAGTCAAGACCCGGATTTCGATTTAGATCGGCCGGATTGCGCCCAGCTGGGAAAGCTGGGGAACTCGTGAAAGAAAAAATGGCTCGACGTACAGTTAAGAATTAAACCAATGGAAGTTTCTGCTGAGTAGCGGTTCACCGCGTTGAAACTAAAATAGCGGCCACCGGCCCGATTGTTTGCAATCCAAACATCGGAGTTTGAATTGTGCCTTGTGGCACGAACCACTACCCCTGCGCTGCGGTCCTTTGTCCATCTCGCGTGAGGCCTTCTACGCTGAACACTTCCGCTGTTCTGTCTCACTCGTTGTGCCAGCCACAAGTTGGCGCCGTGAATTACGATGTCAGATGAGATCCTCGAAATTTCCGAGGGCTTTTCATCTCATGAGAGCGATGCGGAAAACCTGTATGACGCGATTGAAATTCTCAAGGAAAAGAAGGGCCTATACTTGGTTAAATGGGCTGGTTTCGATCCGAAAACTGGAGAACCATGGCCAGACAGCTGGACACTCAAGCGCGACTGTACAGACGATATGGTCAAGGCGTGGAAAGTTAAACAGGCACAGGGAAAAAAAAAATGGGCTCCAGCGTAAGGGTGGGTGTCCAATAATTCTAACCTATCCGAACTCACGTCCTCCGAGCCAAAAAGCAGTCCAAGACGCGCAATTCAACCGTTTCTAGGCTTTCAGAAGGTTCCAAGGCGTCGACGTCTCGCCAAGCAGCCTCCGCTGCTCCCAGTACGCGGTCCTTGCGGTCTAGAACCGTCGTCCCAGACGACCGAAACTACGACTCGGAGCAAGACTACGAGTCGATTTCGAGGACTCCGGGCAACAGAAAGCGGCGCATCTCGAGGACTGCCGTCCTCACTCCCGACAGCGATTCGGATCCGCGCGTCTCTGCGCGACCCGCAAAAAAGCGCAGGATAGAAAACGGTTCTGCAAAGGTTAAACCTTCTAAAGAGGAAGAGCAGGAGGAAGACATCGATCCACCTCCCTCACGCTCCTCCCGGAGACACACCGTGGCACCTCCGGACGATGTCGTTGTACCTTCCAATAGGAAGGGCAAGGGCAAATCGGTCGATCGGTCGACCTCCTTGCCGAAGCCACCGCCAAAACGTTCTGGCGACCTCGCGAAGACCACGTCGTTACTCCAGCAACATCTCGCAAAGCAAAACCAGCAAGAGGTCGAGGAATCCACCGACGATGACTCGCCCGTGAAGAGAAACGGAACGCACCCTCCGCGTACTCCGACTGGTGTCTTCTCCCTCGATCGCCCCCGCGTCCAGCTCGCGCGAGAACATGTCAAATGTTCTGTCGCCTCGCGGTCAAGCGCGGCTGGACCGATTTGACGCTGAGCTCGCGGCGCCGACACAAGAGGATACCAGCAAGACACCACTCTTCCTGCGTGGGAGTTCGGAAGAGCACGACTCTGTTCCTCCGCGCTCGCCCTCCCGTTCTTGTTCTCGTTCTAGGTCCCGGTCGCATTTACATTCGCCCGTCCAGCGCATCGCGTCCACCGTCGTCTCTGATTACGCGCGTTCCCCGAGTCCTCCGTCGCGTCCCACTCATTCGCGACACACCTCCACCCGGCGGGGCGGTGACGACTCTTACCGCGTCGGCGACGTGCCCGAGACACAGTCCAATCCCGCGGACTCGCCACCACCTGTCCCTACTGCTGCGCTAAGCCCCAGAAGGTCCCTCATCTCGCAAATGAAGCCGCGTTCCAAATCGTGGATGGCCCTGGGAGCGCTCTCTGCGGCGAAGCCGGGGGACCCGATCCCACATACAACGGCGTCACAATATAAAGCGCAGTTGGAACTCGAGCGCCAACCGCGGGAGATCGAGGACGAGCGCGAACCCGGGGATATTGAGGACGAGCGCGAACCCGTGGAGATTGAGGAGGTCGAAGATCTCATGAGCAGCATCGAGCAGTTTAGTTCGCCGGAGAAGGGGCATGGAAAGAAGAAGAACGGGGGTATTGAGCGCCGAGCGCTCGACCGGAAGGGCAAGGGACGCGAGCGGGAGTTACAGGTGGATGATGGAGACGACTCGGAGCATGAGCGGGTAGTCGCACGCGGGTGTGGAGATGGCAGAGGCGGCGAGGGTGGAGCGTCGCGCGAAGATGGCGGAGTACAACGCAGGGTGGAAGGGAACGCGGGCGACGCTCAATCAAATCCTCGAGCAGAAGCAAGCGTGCGCCCGATGTGGGGGTGAGCATGACCACCGAGTCCGATAGGCCAATCTCTTCGAGGGAACAAGGCGTCGGGAAACTGCAGTACAATATCGAAGATCTGCGGCAGGAGGAGGAGGAGAATACGCAGGATGTCATGGCGTTCTATGCCTCGGCATCTGACCGCGGTGCGAGAAGCAGGGCTGGCTACGATTCTGACCAGGAGGGTATGGCGAACGGCGACGGGGGTCGCTCGGATCGTTCAGAGGATCGAGAAACAGATATCCACTTGGATCCTGATGTTGCCGAGCGATCTGCGTGGCTGGAAGAGCGTGCATCGCAACAGCAGCTGTTCACCCAGCCAAAGTCCCCTCGGGAACAGACGCAAGATGACGCTTTGGAGGACATGGTGCTTTCTATGTGCTGTTTCTTTCCACTTTATTGACACACTGAGTCTCCAGATGCACTCGATCGACCCCGAAGAGGAGCCGCCAGACGATCATCCCGAGCGGCCAGCGCGGGCATATTCTCCGGACAGCTTGCTCGATATATCGATGGATTTGGTGCGTATGCTAGATGCCTTTCTTCAAATGTATTAACCCATGGATTAGATGTACCCGCCCGAAGAAGAGCCTATCACAGCCGTGCTTAGAGCTAGCATCCCGCCCGCCGTTAACCTTCGGCAGCTCTCGAAGTCGAGGTCCACGTCGGCGACCCGCCCTAAACCTGTGGACGATGCGACCCTTGAGCTCCCCCCAACCGCTTCCACGCGGGAACCCACTCCGGAGGCCCAATCTGCTCCCGCAGAGCCAGTGCGTCTTGCCGCCCCGTTGTTTTGCATTTGTTTTCATGAGCTGTTTACAGCCTGCCGCCGACCCTCGCCTCGATGCTGCGATGGCGCTGCTGAATGTCAAGTCGGACGAGAACCTCCGGCTGCAGGGCCTTCTTGCAGACCAGCGAGCGATGCTGGTGGCGGAAGAGGCTAAGAACGCCGTGCTTCAGGAGCGGGTCAAGACTCTCGAGACGCAGACGCTTTCGCCCCCGAACGACAATGATCTCGCGAACCGATTGAAACTCGCTGAAGAGCTTCTCGCTGCTGAGCGCACTGCCCGTGCTGCGGATCGCGCCGCCCTCGATAATGCGCTGCGCGGCCAGGCTGCTACAGAAACGGAGCGTGATGCGGCTCGACAGAAGCACGCTGAAGAGTTGGAAGTGTTCCGGGAGTCCTACGGGAAAGCGTCGACTTTTGCCGATGAGATGAAGAAGGAGAACCAGGAGCTGGTGAAGCGGATCCAGATTGCGGAGGAGCAGACGAAGGAGGGGATTGCGACGATCAGGGCGACGTTCGACCTTCGCGAGGCGACTCTCAGACTCTGAGACGAGGAGACTGGCGGAATCAAGCGAATTTCTTGCGCGAGCAGGCGGTGCGCACTAATGACGATGAGCTTCGGCGGCGGGCGGCAGAGCATCCTGAGCTTGTCGCCAAGTACGCACAGCTTGTGATTAAACAAGAAGAACTCCAGGACCGTCTCGAGGCTGCCACTGACGATCTCTTCGTCAAGGACGAGGAAACCACCAAGTTGGAGCAAGAGCTGGCCGAGACGAGGGAGGAACTTAGCGCTTTGAAGGCGAAAGCACCTGTCCCAGGAGACGCTCAAGTATTCCGCTGTGGGTGGAGAGGGAAAGACACCGTCGCCTGTCCCGCTATGTGCTTGACGCGAGAAGTAAGCTGTTGCTCATTGCTTTCAGATAGTATCTAACAATTAGCTTGTAGGATCTGGACTTGCATGCTTCAATGCATGTCACCAAGGCTCTCGTAGAAGCTCATCTCCCATATGATACACAATGATCTATAGCTATGTTTTGTCTTGTATTCTATGTTCCGATGTACTTGTAGGCGACACAGCTTGGATTGAATGTAGTGTCTGAGGGAACCAAGAGTCGGGTATCGTTGCTTTAGAGTTGAGGGATTGAATGGCTATGGTGTTAAAGGCCGTGGTACGGACTGAACACACGGGAAGGGGACAACACTCGAAGATGTTTTCCGAGGACGCTGTGGGTGTCGAGAGCCAGAGTGAGCCTTCGGATACGGTTGCACAAGGCACGCACCCAGTTGTAACAAACATGACGCCCGCGTTTCTAGTTTCTGCCTTGGAATGCTGTCGACGTAGTCCTCAAGGCGATTAGATATCAGCAGCACGTAAGGGAGCTGCTCGCGCGACCAATTCGCTGCGAGTACACTCTCGTATAAATCGAGATCACAGTGAGGCATCTCCGTCATCAGTTAGACGGCACTTGGGTTAATATCGACTCACCCATAATATCGTGGTAGCCTCTAGTGAATGATCTTCACCCTGCGTCAAATTAGTGCATTATCCATCCCTAGAGTCGGGTTACTTGCTTTGTTCTCGGAAAGCTTGCACAACCCAAGCTGCTTAAATAACACATCGTCCTCTTGAGAGAAAACTGGGTCATAAATGGAAACATTGGAGTGCTCCTGAGGAGAAATTTAGGTGCAAGAAGCGTGAAAGCAAGCCAAGCTGAGACCCACAATGCCGGTCGACTTGCATATTTCAAGCAGAAAACCCAGCTGAGCACGAGAATTTGATGAAGACGATGGGCTCCCGAGACCAAGACACAAAATTTTCGAGGGGGATAACGAGTGAGCAGTCAAGTGGTCCTGCAAAATTTCTACGCAGGATTGTCACCAGAGACCGGCGCAGGCGGCGGAGAAGGAACGGACGTTGACATCGGGAATTCCAGGCATCCTGAGAAAGCTCTTCGCGTGCCCGTTGGACTAGAGTGAGGAGTGACGGTCGCTCAAGCTGGGGCTTATTTTTACGCTTCTTTCGTGAAACAACGGGCTGGAAGTCGGAATATTTGAACCGTCCCGTTTCCTCTGGATTCGCTGGTTTGACTAAGTTTCTTGTTGATGTCCTGCCATGTAGCCTGATTAATTCCACCCACCATTGGGGGCATCCGAGGTCATGGTGGTAGCGTGTCACGCTAATCACATCACATGACATGTGACTATGGTCACGTTACCGTGTTTGTTCCTTGTCCAGAACCGCGTCAGTCTTCGCAGGACTCGCCGGTAACGCACTTATCTCGCCCTCAGCGGCCGCAAACTCACTCGACCGCGGATTCAGCCCCACAGCTTACCTGCATTCTGACGATGCGATACATTTTCGCGATGCTGTTGGCCTGTTCCAACCTCCAAATCGCCCTAGCCTCTCTGTATCCAACCCATCCGACCGCCGAGACCGTTTTCAGTCTTGGAGCACAGAACCTCAAGTGGATTGACACGAATCGCCGGCCGTATGTCGCAGAACTAGGTCCACTCAAGATCGATCTTTGCACAAAAAATGGTTTACGCTTTAGAATCGTTGCGCTCTGAACACAGCTAATACCTCTCCCAGACACCCATATCGAACCTTGCGAGTCGTGTGGATGCGTCGTCGTTCAATCACACTGTGTTTATCCCCTATAATCTGTCCTTACCCGGACCGTTGTGCGTTTGCTGCCGATTGCACGATCTCCACTAGCTAATTCTTCCCATTCAGTGTAATAACCTTCCTGTCGCAATCGCCGCATGTCAAGGTTTACACGGCTGACTTTAACATCGCTGGATCCGACACCATCAACCGACGCTACCTTCCCCTACATCCCCCAGCTCGACAATAACACCCTTACGGACCTCGTATTCGTCCTACCAGCGACCACGGTCACAACACAGATCACGCCCACCGCAAAGGTCGGGGCTGCCACCACCATCTCAGCTGGACCAGGCGGCGGTGCTGGGACCGGTCTCAATCGGGTGCATCTGCCAAGCAGCGCAAACCGCAAGGGCTCCAAGTCCCGATGCGCCAAATTCCGAATGGCGTTCATTTTGTGGCCGGCGCTCGTTGGCGTGTCGATAGCGTTATAGTTTCGGGCTCCTCTGCAGTTGTACCACCACCCGCATCCTACTATCTATTCCATTAGACTTGTATTTTACAATGACATACCACACACTACTTGCATACGTCTCGACAAACTATGTATTACTCTCGCACAAGAATGTATTCAGACCCGCAGGATGTGATTCAAATCTCCGCCATACTTTGGAGTGTTGCAAATTCGTTGCTCCCTGTCGCCTTGCACAGCGCATAGAATTTCGACGACTCGTTTTCGAGTAGAGTTTTTGGGCTGGAAGAAGAATTATCAAGTCCGTCAGGAGGAGAATTCAGCCCGAACCTCTCGAATTCAACAATCCGTCCTTCCTCAAGCACCATCACCTAAATAGGCTCAGGATTGAGCTGGAGCTGGAGGAGACAAGCACACCTTATCGTAATCGATAACGCTCCGGAGTCGGTGTGCGATTGTGAGAATGGTGCTCGAGGAGAATTTTCTGGAGAACAAATCAACTTTACAACTCCCCAGTTCAACAGCCAAAGCCATTTACTCGCGAATCGTGAGGCCAACCAACTCATCCGTGGCGTAATCGACACTGCGAGGAATTGAATGACTTGACAGCGGACTGGTGAAAACACTACCTTGCGGTAGCCTAATTCCATGTCAGCATGGATAGCGTGCCAGAAATATGATTATACCTCGTCAAGAATGAGCACTTTTGCGTGCTTCAGGATCGCGCGCGCGAGGCAAAGTAGCTGTTTCTCACTGCGAGCAATGAATCTCTGTCGAAATCGAGGTTTCAACTTACTTACCCCGCCGAGAAGTTACTGCCTGCCTGAGAAACTGGGGAGTCTAGATTGCTGAACACAGTCGGCAACTTATTATCCGAAGGGTCTTGTGAAATCAAGTGCACGCTGCGAAGGGCTTCGAACTACCCGCACTGCTTTTAGTGTGGTGAAACTGCATTAATTGAGACAAGACGCACGATCTCGGCATCCTGATGCTCGTTGAAAACATCAAGAGTAGACCGGAGGGTTCCGCTCATAAGGGTGGGGTCTTCTATGTATTTGAACGTAGTCAGCTTTGGGCGAAATGATGGTTTGGGCGTACGTGGTATAATGGTCAAATTACGACGAAGGTCGGTCAGGCCGAGAGAGGCGATGTCGATGCCATCGATGAGTAGCTTGCCCTCGCTGGCTTCTACAAATTGGAAAAAATAAAGGGCGAGTGTTGTCTTCCCAGATCCCGTACGTCCGACGATGCCGATCTGAGTAGCTCTCAAGACCATTGGATATAGAGCAGGGTACAAGAAACATGCCTTTTCGCCTGACGAGACTTGGAAATTGAGACCATGAAGGACGTCGGGCAGTTCGGGCTAGAATTAGTTGTGTCAATGTAAGATGCGGTGAGTCGTATCGAAACAACTACCGAATAACGGACGCTGAGGTCCTGGCACACAATTTGGCCTCTGGAAGGCCAGTTTACCGGAGGTCGAGGTTCGATCATTTCTGGAGGCTCGCGTACCAAATCGGAGGTTTCTTTCACGCGTTCGACGGCGACCTGTATACCACAGAGTAAATGATGTAGGCGAGCTAAATATCTTTTGGACACACCAAACATTGCTCCAGTCCCACAAAAGCTCGCACCTGCAACGCGTCGGCAAACTAACCGGTGGAAAGGTGGGACACATACGAAATACATCAACTAAGAGTAGTTTGGGTGAATTGAACTGGTTAATTGCAACGAGCAACTTACATCAGCAGACACCATGGATGCAAAGACCAGCGCCATTCCAGCAAGGGAGGGATCCATCGCCGGTGAAAGCAGAATAACAAGCCCGATGAGAGCAACGATGGTCCCGCTAAAGGTCATGGACAACACTGCTCCAGATTGAGTCTCCCTGGTGATAAAGCCATAGAAAATTTGTACCGGAAAACCAGCGATTCAATCCATATTGCCAATGGCACGCGCATGAATTCTGAAATTGGATGTGAAGAATTTGGCCAATAATAATCAGACGTTATCCGCACCGCATCCATAGATCGCATGAGATCCCGCAGAAATGTTGTGGAAGCCCCAAATGACCGAATGACGAGTGCTCCGGAGATGGCGGTTTCATAGATGGAATAGAGGGGCGAAGTGGTCGTGGAAACTACGTTCATGGTCAGGGATCCGAAAAGAAGAGCGCGAGCATCCGCGACAAACCTAGGCGTCTCATGTCGCGCGACGTGTGGGCGTAGTCCTGAAGAAAGGTGTGGGCAAGTTTCAATGCAGCGACTTGGTCTTCTTACCTGAGCAACTTGGGGAGGGTAAGTGGAGGAAGTAACGAGGTAGGACAAAACTCATACGAAGATAATATGCCAGTCCCAGAATCGCGGCCGCGCATAGAAAGGGGAGGCCGCCAACAAAAGTGATGGTGACGAAGATTATAATGACAGACAGTCCCAGTTTCGCAGCACGAGCAAAATCGTCGGCGATAAACCCGTCGATGACTGAGAGGATGTCAACAATTCTTGAGCGATCAAAGACAAGGGTGAGAAAATATCACTTTGAAAGTCCCTCCCGAACCTATTCAAAAGAATTCCCCGCGCAGCGGTATCGTGGAATTTAATAGGGGAGAAGAGAACGGTCTCGAGGAGTTCTGTTGACACTTAGTAAATATTACAAAACCCACAAAGGTGAAACTGGCTTTTATAAAGGACTTGAGAGGCACGGATTGAGCCGGAGTCTGAGCGCCAGGTTATATTTTTGAAATGAAAAAGGAGTTGACCCACAGAGTATCGAGAAGTGCGCCATCCGGAAGAGGAGATCTGTAGACTCTTTGACTGATATCCGCCAACAAGCGCGATCCTCTCACCAATGCACATAATTGCCGCATAGATTGTGAGATAATGGATAGGACCATAGCGTGCAGCTTCACCGGCATCTGCCCAAGTGCGCAGGTAGCTATTTTCAAACACCGGACCGAGGGATGATATGATCATAATGATGGTGAAACAAACCCAGTGCTTCCACTCGCCAGCAGCTCGCAGATACGTGGTCCAAACTGCCCAGGGAATGCGGCCGACGGAGCTGAGTTCATCGGCTACAAATTTTGGAGCCTTTCCAAAAACCTTCTCAGTCTTTGAGGGTGTCGAATCTGGGGCGGGTTTCGATGTTGGGAGAAGGGTGACTGTAGTCTCGGATGTTTGAGCCCCCGAGGCCGATGCAAGCTTCGTCTGAATGAGGCTACGGAAAATATCCGAGCGGCGAAAGTCAGCTGCTCCTCCGCGGAATTTTGCGGGTCCCTCGATCAATGGCAACAACATACGCAGCGCCGTCTGCGCAGAGCTGGATGTGGTGGGATACCAAGATGACAGTTCTTCCACGCATTATGTCACCTTTGATGCAGTTGTTGTATATATGATGACCGGTATGGACGTCCACTGCATTTAGTTGAATATTCAGTCGCACTTGAAAGAGAGAGAAAACTAACCGGCGGACAGGATATCATCGAGGATAAGGATGGATGCGCGACTGGTATTTTTGTGAAGGGGGGCTCATAAGCATGGATTCGTTACTTACGAATATACCGCACGAGCGAGGGAAACTATCGATAAACATTTTCAACATCGAGCACGTGACCGGTGGTTGAATTTCACACCTCGCGCTTTCTGGCCACCGGAAAGATTGATCTGCGGAAGGTTTGATTTTTTGGGGGGTTCATGTGATTATATGGACGTACTCCGCGCTCCCCCACCTCTGATAAATCTCCGTATTCCAACATCTCGAGATCGGGAACCAATGCACAGACCTGAGGAAGTGAAACCCGATTCAATCTGCGGGGGATGGATCGGAAATACCTCCAGCGTTTTCATATAGCGCTCAGCGGAATACGGTAACTCAAACAAGATATTGTCTAGCTATGATCAGTAGTATACATGAGATCAAGCGAATGGACTGACCTCGAATGGACTGGTTTCGTAGCCAAGACGTCTATAAAAGAATTAGCCCCGCGTCCTCGGCACCAAGCGCCAGACACTCGCCTGCGGCACATAGGCACAGACTGCGGGAACTACCCATTCATCTGGGGATATGGATTTCCCAAAACTCGCCAAGAAATCCGGAGCCGAGCGCGGGCACTCGACCTGCCCAGCCGTAATCTCTGCTTCACCAAGTAGGGCTTGAATTGAATCAGGATTATTTTGGAATGAGGAGGGATAATTATTACTCGCCTAACAACAGTAGGGTTTTCCCAGAACCAACTTTCCCGCAGATGAGGCTCAGTTCCCCTATAGGGAATTCCAACGAAAGGTCCGAAAGCGTGAAGGGAGTGTTGGATTGTGATTGTGCGGATAATGGCCAGCTAACCGACGCCGGAGACAGGAATATACGCTGAGTGTTCCTGTGATTGCGGGAAGACTGCACAGGGATAGACACTTCCGGGCTTTCCAAAAATTGATCGATTCGACGGAGCGAGATGAGACACTGTCCAAATTATTGTGCAAGCGTCAATGTGAGTGATTGGGACACACCTGCAAACCTGCAATCAGAGCCTCAGGAAAGCCGGAAATAGCGTATTGCATGGTGTTGAAAACTTATAGGACGTCAGTGATAAAGAACATAAGTTCATTCATAAGGGAACGGACTGGTGATCTGTGCGAAAGGTAAAAACATGTTCGAGAAGTGGCAGTGAGACCCACCGCTGTGAATGCGATAGAAGGTGTGAGAGTCTGGTGCCGAATTATCGTATAGTGGCCAAAGGAAGCCAAAGCGAACAGCAAGGGGATGGAGTTTCTGGCATAATTCAGAACATTGCACTTTTAGGCCATTATTTAACGTACCCCACAGCAGTCAACAAGGTCTGAGTGCTTTAGCAATTAAGATTGAGGATATGCGCATACGACTGACCTTCGCTGCGTAGGTGATTTTCTGGCGCACTAGTTCCTTCTCGCGGATTTCCCAGATACGAGCTTCGAACTTGCGCTCCCATGCCATGAACTTGAAGAGAACGTCTGAGTCTCTTAATGGGAAGAGGAACCATACCAACTCACCTTGACCATGCGAATTCCGCCTAGGATCTGCTAAAGCTTGAGCTTCCATTCACTACCTAGAGTGAACACGGACCTCATTGGTAAGTGTAATCCGCTCATCCTTGGCCCTCATAAGGGCCTTTTGAGCTCGAAAGATTATGTTACCAGTAAAATGCTGAAGGGGGAGGCATATCATTGTCGCAGCGAGCCCGACGAAGCATGAAGTGCCTGCAATATATTATTACCGATGTCCTGAGCGTTTGCTTATTTCTTACCGAGAAGACTGTACAAAATCCAGGTGCTCAGGACTAACTGGATTGGCGAGTCTGAAAAATGCATACATAAGGTCGGAGAAGATATTCGACAGCCTGCACATACCTGTGAGTGTGTACACATGCTTCGAGAGGTCAGAGACGCGGTGGACGTCCTGCGACATCAGAGTGAGGATTTGCGCCTTGTGGACCAATGGTGCGTCGCCCCTTTCCGGCTTCGCCGTAGCGCTATCAATTGCGGCCTCCTTGCGAACGAGTGTCTTCACAAAGAGTAGTGTCGTCGTCTGACTGACAATGCGGATGCCAGCTATGTGGGCGAGGTTCCAGATCTGACCCCATCCTATTATTTCGGTACTCAGCATACTTAGGCGGTGTTTTTGTTCGAGTTCTTACCCAGGGCGAAAACGAGATTCCCTGCCAACAAACCCGCGACGTAGACCAACCCCCAGCGCTTGTCAATAGGTGTATCGCCCTCGAGTTGGATGAGCAGGAGTCGCATAAAATATGGAGGGGAGCATCGGCCGACAGCGGTTATCGCCGAGAGCAGCTGCACGCCTACGAGTTGGAGGGCGTTCGCGCGCAGAACGGCGAATCCGAAGCGCATGCCTGCTGGGAGATGCCAGGCACCTGTGCGCCGTACGCTGGCCCGGATTTGCGAAAAGGTTACGAGGGCGCGCATGTCTGCGGTGAGAAGGGGAAGGTCTGCGACGCCAAACCCGGGGGAAAGGGTCGCGACTTTGGAAATGTAAGAAAAGAAGAGAGCGCCCCAGGCAGATGCATCTGTATTGGTTGAATTAGAGACGATAAAACTGATTCTGCCGCAAATGCCAACCGACGACGCCATTCACGTTCACAGTGGCGTGGCCTGAGCTCACAACTTGTTCTGAGTAGATGTTTTCGGGAGGATAATCGAGTTGTGGGCCGCGTGGCATGGTGAGAGTTAGAGACGATACCACCAGGTAGAACGCTAAAGTGAGGATGCCGTGTTGATGGGGCTGCGATGGGGAGGATGACGGGATGAGGGCATCGATGGAAAGAATGATCAAGGCGCTGGCGCTGAGCACTGCCAAAGTTGTGGTATAGTATGCGTGGTCCGTGCGATCCGTCGTGGACACAGAAACGGCGGCGACGAATGACAAGTATGCCGCGAACGCGATGCTGACGACTTCAGAATATCCGGTCTTTCCGTCTGTAACTGACGCGATGAAAACCAAGCCCGTCAGAAGAATAAGTACCAGTGCGAGCTTGCGCGGACGCATCTAGTCCAGAAAAACATTTTCGAGCCAGTATTATACAAAGTAGCGCGGCACATACGCGAGTCCAAAAGGCGGCTTCGTCAAGCGGATGGCCGTCGATAAAGTCGTCTGGCCTCGCGATGTCGAAGACGCCAGCATGTATACTCGATTGCTCTGGTTCCAAATCTTCCTCGAGTGGAAGGGCGACCTCTCCATGCGCCATCCACCTGTATGCTGTGCCGACGGCACTACAAGAACCCAAGACGGTCAAAACAAGAGCGATTCCAAAGCCTCGTTCCATTGACGGCACCGAGTATGTGCGGGTCTGTTGTGGCAGTCGTCAAACTTATGAAGGACCAGTTGATAAGAATCAGACGAGTCAGGAGCGAATCGGTCCCGTTGTAAGCGCGGTGAAGGCGCGAGGTGTTATTATCATCACAGATCTTCTTGGCGTCCAAGAAAGTCGAAGAAATTGAACAGGATGAATTTTGTAAGGCCACGGTCGCCACGAATGGAAGAATGCAGTCGAAAAGCCGGCCTTGCTGTTACTTGTCTGATAGCAGTGTTGCGGAGATCATGAACCTCTGAGTCGTCGAAGTTGGTTGAAAGAGAGGAAAGAGAGGAAGCTTGGCCATGTTAGGTTTGAGTTAGTCTCTTATAAACAGACGCTACAACAAATTCTTCACTCGTACCTCGTGTTGTTGTAGTCTGTCGATTCCCTTTGACGTGTGATCGGAGGGTCCCCTTATCAAAATTCTCCATGTTGAGTTGGACTGCAGGACGTGTATTCCACGCGTTTTCTTGTTGATTCTTACTCACTAAATGTATTCTAGTAACATGTGCACTTGCGATTTCCCGCCTGAGCCGAGGCGCGTGATGCCGGATTTTGATGGCTTGCCGCTGACCAAGCTCAGCTTTTTATGTGTGCCCCGTCTAGCACCCGGGGAATATTTGGAGGACACAGATCAGTAGTGCATACTACTACTGGAGGATTGGCCTCTTAGCTTCGAGGAATTGCAACGTTGCAGGTGCTGAATGGTAAGCAGGGAATTTTAAACTCCGAAGATTATGTAATAACCCGACCCTCCATACATTGATCGCGCGGTTAACTACAGATTTAAGTGCCTTCCTATGACGTTCAGAATGTACATTTATTATTTCGCACGACTTTTTACTTTCGCGCGCTACTTTTAGTTTTTCGCGCGCCTTTTTGAGATGCTGCCAAGATGCCGTTGTCGAGCCGATATGCCAGTGACGGCCTATCATGCACGTGTCCCGATCTTCTCACGCGAGCCCACGCGTACATAAGGCCAAATATCGCGTTACAAGGGCTTATAATCAATGGTACGTGCCTGTAGTCAAGTAAAATTAGCTCTATGGGTCCAGAGAGACACTGTGATATGTCTTTGCCCCTCCTGCCGAATTTATGCCTTGTATTCAACTTGTTATTGGCTGGACGCCGATCGACGAATTGAAACTGCCCTGTAAAAAAGCTTAAAATAGCTAAATTGGTGAATCAGCCGGCCCAAGCTTTTGGGTGGACCAACTGGGAGATTGCAAGATGACCCGGGTCAAAGCCCTCAGTGATGTGCAAGGATGTGCATATTCAAATTGCCGGATTAGAGTTGCGATGCACGTGCGGCATAGTGGTTCTAAGAAAGGGAGCATGTTGATGTAAGGCTATCTTGTGAAGGCATCACACTAACTGGACTGGTTTCACGGGTAAGTTTGGCCAACAATGTTCTGTGTGTGCCAAAAATCCCACTTGCGTCAGAATCCGGAAGTGACCGGGTCAACTCCGATGTTGCCGAGATGCCGCCAAATATTTACACCTTTTACCACCCCGCCTTATTCTGACATATCCTATAGGCATGAATTTGGCAGGAGAGGGAAAGACATATCACAGTGTCTCTCTGGACCCATAGAGCTAATTTTACTTGACTACAGGCACGTACCATTGATTATAAGCCCTTGCAACGCGATATTTGGCCTTATGTACGCGTGGGCTCGCGTGAGAAGATCGGGACACGTGCATGATAGGCCGTCAGCATATCGGCTTGACAACGGCATCTTGGCAGCATCTCAAAAAGGCGCGCGAAAAACTAAAAGTAGCGCGCGAAAGTAAAAAGTCGCGCGAAATAATAAATGTACATTCTGAACGTCATACCTTCCAGCCCGCTTGCTTCAAAAACACCACGTTGGTTTCAAACGCGCTCTAATTGCACACGATAAACTAGGATTATCACTGGGGCTTATACCGGAAGAAGATTTCTTTTACCTTGGACCCCGCCCTCACCTGTTTTTAATCGGCGATCGGCGACGGACTCGGACAAGTTGCTTTCAAAAGACAGCCACCACGCAGCACAAGAAATTCTGAAAGATACCCTCGACCGGAGTGTTAAATCGTGTCGAGCAGAAAGTGTAACTTCCGTCACACAACATCCACAATGCCACGATTCATCGATCTCCCCTACCACCTCGCGGAAACTATCCACGAGACGGCCCAGCGCAAAGCCCTGGAACACGCGCGGGCGGTGACCCTCCGCCGCAAAACCATCGGCGAGGCGAGCCAGTTTATCGTGCGACTGATGGTGGAGGAGAAGCGCCTTGCGGAGTTGCATCGCGGCCAGCCCGAGAAGCTACGCAATGCGCTGAAAGCTCTCCCGAAATATCCGCCTGGTGCGTGCTCTCCCTTTTTTACTGGCATGGGCTGTACTCATTGTTTTGCGGTCTCTTTTGTGGACGCAGCTTGGCAGAAGAGGCGCGAAGCGGCGGCGGAGCTGCAGGAGATTATCCGCAAGATTGAGACAACCCTGCAACACCGAGATAAGAAGCAGAGCGTCGAGGAGGAAGTGAAGGAGAAGTGAGATAGGCGGGTGGTGAGATGGGCGGGTGGTGAGATGGGCGGGTGTTGTGACCTCATGTGGTAAGGTCCTCTTACCTCTTTTTTTCAATCCTCTAACATGTCCCTGACAGCTCATTACGATTCGCGTAAACAGTAGTACGGCCGCGTCCCTTGGGTGCACGGTCTTGCGCATCTCCGAAGGGAATGTTGCCCAGATTGACCGCCCCACACCATCGCCAGTCGGGGGAAAAGGCGGAAAAAGGCGTGGAGTTAGGAAAGTACTGCAGGCTCCCGCCCCAAATGCAGGCAGTGTGCGTTGTTGAGCTTCAGAACATCACGGTCCTGTAGGGTCCGGTCGGATAGGATTTGCCGCAGGCCGTTGCGGATTGTTGCAGCAAATCTCGGTCGGTGAAAGCGAATCGTCGTTTTTGGCCCAGAATTCATGTAAAACTCTAGTTTTTCTTTCCAATTTTACAATGACTGTCTCTGTAGTCGTCACTCAATGATCAATGACAACGTCGTTTAGAACTGGCAGAATATTATTTTCAAGGATATCGATCGGGTTGTTTGGTTCCAAGGACATAGCCCGCTCACCCAAACACAGAAGCGAACCTTGACCGTGACCGCGACCTTGAGCTTGGCCTCATCTTCCCTTCCTCGTACCATATCCTGGGCCCGCTATTTACGCCGCCTCTGTATTAATCGCGTATATCGGGCGAGAATTCGTCCCGTGAGCACCTCCATCGATATTTATTCGCGATCATAATCTTCCTGCGATTTCTCACCAGAATTAGCTCGTACAACCTCAAATCGCTCCCCTGGCCCAATTCCCCATCCAATACCCCAAATATCTTTGAAATCCGCACCCTCTGGCGACCTGATGCATGTCTACACCTTGGCTCAAGCGGAAAGCTCGTCTCCGCGTTCTTTTGAAGACCGGTGACGACGAGGACGACGCTGGCCGTGCGCTCGACCGCATCCTCCACGGCCAAACCGTCATAGGGAAGACTGGTTTGTCGCGCCTCTGCAATTCTTGAGTGTCGGCTGTCTCTGATCACCAAGAAATCGTTGTTCATTCCCCAGCCAGGACAGCCGAGATTGACGCGCTGCGCTTCCAGGACGCGGATCTGCAGCTCGAAGGGACGCTGGAGCGAGGGCAGTTTGGACTGGTACGTTCCACGAACGTTATACAAGCACTCAGCATCGAGTTGACGCACCGTAGATTGATGTGGTTAAATGTCACCTGGATGGACGGATCTATATACGCAAGACTGTCGAGCGGCGATTTGCGTTGCGGACCCGTGAGGTGTGTGTTCTTGCTACCTTCCGGCGCTCCTGCATGGATTTCGACATGTCACAAATCAAAGGAGCTTCCTGAGGCTCTTCTGCGCGCACATATACCGTTTCTAACTGTTCGCCTCACAGCAATGCTCCCCGCAATTCGAACGCGACATCCTCCTCCGCGCGCGCCAGACCGAATCCGTATGGGCCCCTCACCTCCTCTGCGCGTTTCAGACGCCGACGCACCTCAGCCTCGTCATGCATTACGCCGAGGGTGGCACGCTCTGGGACGTCCTCGAGTCCAGTCCACTCAGCGGCCGCGTCACCGAGGAGGACATGGCGTGGTGGACCCCGCAGGTCATCAGCGCCGTGCACTGGTGCCATTCACAGGGTTTCGTTCATCGGCGTGTCTCCCTCCTTCATCTGCACTTCTTGCACTTCCTTACATCCACATAGGGATATCAAGCCTCACAACTTTGTCCTCACGCCCGACGCGCACGTCCTCCTTATCGACTTTGGCTCCGCCGCGCCGTTGGACCTGGAGGCGGATGGGCGTGTCCCGCGGCGGCACTGTCTCGTCCCGTGCGGGACGTGCGATTACATCTCGCCGGAGATACTCAATGCGCACGAGGAGGCGCTCGTGGCGCTCGAGATGAATGGTGATGGCGATAATGAGAGGGATGAGGAGTTGTACGGGTATGGGTTCGAGACGGACTGGTGGAGTCTGGGCGCGATGTTGTATGAGATGATCTATGGCGTGGCACCGTTTTTCGCGACAGATATTCGCAAGACGTATCTTCGCATCGTGGAGCATGAGGTCTGTTATGCTTTTATTTATTGAGGGTGTCTTTCTGACGTGTGGATATAGAAGAGCCTGCGGTTTGACGCGTCCGTGCCTGTGTCAGCTCTTTTTCAGGATTTGCTGCGCAAGTATGTTTACTTTGGCATTTCAATATATCCCTCCCTTAACCTTCTACCAAGGTTCCTCACGCGCGCGGACCGCCGCTTGGGGCGCGGAGGAATTCACGAGATCTGCGACCACCCCGCGTTCGTCGAGGTCAACTGGACCACACTCTCCGCCGGTAACCTCGCGTCCCTCACTATCCGAGCATATAATTAACTTACTCTCAGAGACTGCGCCCCCGGGTCTTCACCTCCCCCGGTTTACTTACGCCGAGCCCTCGATTGTGCTCCCAGCCGCGGAGGACGACGAAGATGAATCTCATTCCCGGCCATTCGCATTTTCTGCGCTATTTCAGTCATCCCAGGTCACCTCGCCGGGGCAACAATCGGGAGTGCAGCACGCTACACCGCTGAAGGGAAGTCTCAGTCTCCCCGGACAAGACGACGCATTTTTCGGCTTCTCGTGGGGCCCGCCGGACGATGCGTTCCCTGCCTTAGCAGGGGAAGAAGACTTGTCTTCCAGTCCGGCGCGCGGGGGCCCCTTCGACTTTGACATCGCGACCCCACGCCCCGCACGCTTGTCCGTCCCACTCATGACCCCCAATCCGCGCCTCCTCTCCGCACCCACCACAGGCACACCCGCCTTCCACTCGTACCCCTTCCTCACACCCATGCGCCCCGGCGCGGGCACGCCACACCAGGCGCTCCCGCGCAGCACCGTGCGCCGCACCGCTGCCTCTGCCGCCGGTACCACGAGCAGCAACCGCCGTCCCGTCTCAGACCGCGAGGCGATGAAACAGCTCGCAGACTGCGTCGAGATGAGCGCGCGTCGCAAGGTCATCGCGAGCGGGCGCAAGCCGCGCATCCTCCCCGCGCTGGGCCCGCCACCATCGCAGCATGGTCATACTGTTGGTTCGAGGCGCGTCTCGCTGCCGGCGGTCGCGGTACCGGATTTCGCGTCGTCGTCGCAGGGGCGGCTAAGGCCTGTCGTAGCGCTTGCGGCGAGTGCCGGTGCCAGTGCGAGTGGAGGCGGGGGACGGCCGGCTTCGTCGGAGGATACAGAGACGGAGTCGGAGGGCCCGCCGAGTCCGAGTCCGACGCCGCGCCCTGGGTCTGCGATGTCGATGTTCTCGCGCCGGAGTGGGACGCCGACGATTACGGCGACGCATTCCCTGCGCAGTGGAGTGTTGGGCGGGACGAGCGCCAGTGCGAGCGGGAGCGGCTTTTTGAGCGTTCCGCGCGTTGGGCGACAGAGTACGGGTCCGCGGGAGGTGCAGGAGTCTGCAGCGGCGGCGGCGGCGACGGTGACGGTGTCGAGTCCGACGTTTGAGGATACGACGTTTGACGAGCTGGAGGATAAGCATGAGGCGATGATGGAGGATATTCTGCTGCTTGAGGATCGGCTGGATCGGTTCTCTGCGTCGATGCGCCGCGGTGGGTGAAGCTGCGCGTTAATGTGCCGCTGATGGGGCCTGCGCCGCGACGAGAGAAGGAAGCTTGACTCTGCTCATGTAGGTGTCCGTTCTTTTGCTCTTTAACTCGCTGCGACGAGGGTCTGACCGTTCTACAGTATACTAGTTATAATAGAATACTCTATCCGCCCAGAGATTGTATTAACGTATTGCGCTGTAGCTTGTAATCTACTGACTCGCCCTTTCTAAATCTAGGCTCACTCCTTCCAAGCTTGTTCCCGAAAACGCCGGCAACGGTCTATTCATACAACCTGATTAGAGTTCAGTGCTCACGGCCCGCGGCCCGGATCATTTTGTCTGTCCTACTGGTTTTCTTGCGCAGTTGACGTGAGCGCGACGATCTCCCTTGGGCAGAAAATCCCATGCACCGAAAATGATGGACGCACACACACGTCGTCGCATGCTTCTAATCCCCTCGACCTCGATCATGGTGTGTGTCTCACATCGTGCCACTCCCCTGCATGTACGCCAGCGCTCGCAGCATCGTTCGGAGGCTCGTGCACAATGACCTGCCCATGGGCGCGGCGCGTTTGTTTTTCAGTCTGCTGTTATTCGTGATTTCCATCGTCGTTGGTGCGTTCTGCGTCAAGATTTGGATGAAGTGAGCGTTCAGAATTCTTTGTGCCCGAGTTATGGTTTGAACCCACAGTGGAACAGACATAACAGTGCCCAAAAGCACCTCCGTCAGAACCTTCCGTCTGGTGTATCGGCCTCGCTGAAATATGGCGGTCAGTAAGACATGGAGTTCATAACTGCCCGACTCACCGATTATAATACAGACATAAGGACGACCGCTATCCTCCTCTTCCTTGCCAACAACTTGGTGACGTTCCTGGCCTCCAATATCGCCATGATCATCGTGCAAGATATATTCAAGATTATTCCGTCATCTCTCCTCCGTCGATTCAAGATTGCGCTTCCAGATTCGACGGCAACCCTCCCACACCAGGCTGTGGCGATGCTAGTCAGCACCACTTGTTTCATCGTCGCCGCCGCCTTCCACACAGATTTCGTTTTTAACCGGAGCGGCGCCGTTGATGTGCGCCAGGGTGGTGCGGCGCTCCCCACGTCGGCCATACAAGCAACGCTTGACCGGCTTGGGATTGTATTGCGGTACCGAGATGTGAGCTACAGTGAGCGGAATGAATTACACTTCAGGTGGGCACGCGATTAACAAAAACAAACAGTCCGGGTTTCTGCAGAAATGCCGTGGCCCGCGGTGTTCTTTGCGGTTGGTGCAACTGTCGCGACGTTTGTTGGGTGGTATAAATCCCGGCGTGCACCGCCGACGCCTCCTGCCGCTGAGGAGAGTGCCACGGAGAGTGTGGAGGTTGTGGAGGTTGTGGAGGTTGAGAAATCATCGGAGCTTGGAGAAAAACATGATGTTTGATACGGCTTCTCGGGCCATTGGATAGACGCTGTTACTTTGGATCTTCTGTATCTCATTACTAGTCTCTCTTGATAGGCTGACCACTCGTAACGAACGGTTGTGGAACGTGATGGTGATCTGTGTAAGTACGGTTGAAGTGAAGCTTCGCTGTTAATTTTATCTTCTTTCTTGTTGGCTGGTAGAGATCTTGAACGCCATTCGATAAAAGGATACCTGCAGAGCAATCTAACTCAGTAATTGCGCGATGTGGTGTTTCGATGTTTGCAACTTGGGAACTTTTGCCGGGTGTGCATGTGATCCCCAAATTTTGTCTCTAACCGCCATCTTCCTCACTTTTCGTGGGCATCGTAATGCAATGCAGCGTACTCCCGACGATCACCGGAAAGAGATGTGCACTCGACGCTGGGTAGGGTAAATAGGAATTAGATGCTCAGGTCGGTCGGCCTGCACTTTGCAACTTTTCTTTTCTTTTCTTTGACTCGGGAACGCGTTGACTTTTGGTCGGTCTTTCGTGCACGCGGGTTTCTGTGAGTGCCTGGTGAGTCGGGTTGTTTTTGTTCTGACCTATCGCATCCCATACTTACACAGTGTAGACTGCAAAAACTTCGGCCTTGGCCACTCCGGTTACCACAATGAAAAATCTCATTCATGGATGGCTTGAGAAACCTTTCAACGTTCAGCCATATATACAATTTAAAATACCATCTCGGGATAGCCCAGAGAAGCAAAGTGCGTTGTACTTTGGATCCGTCGCCCGTAGTTCAACTTTGGATTAATGCCAAGTGAAATCTCAACCGTGTTGCGCGACTAGTCTAAGGGCCGGGCACGATATCCATTGTGAAGTAAGTCGCCATTCAAAATATCTCGTCTGTGGAACTCAGTAAAGTTGTTTTCAAGTAGGAGTTGGCCTGAACGTTGAACACCTCTCCTGCGCAATCCCTCTGTCGCATTTTTTCCTCGGGGACAGGTTCAGAAAAAATATCCCGATGGCGTCCAAGCGGAGGCATTTGGTGAGTCGCTTATGCCACCAATGGTTCGCGTTTTTTTTTGCAGCCAGTGTGATTGGTTGAAGGCAAGGTCGGTGAGTTGAGAAATCCCCGGCAAGATCATCGATCGCTGTCCAAAAATACGCTGCCGATCCTAAGCCGACCTGCCGGATTGGACTAGGGCCCGTGAAACGGACACTAAAAAGTCGCGTTGACCTCAACACTCGTCCCTGTTTTAAATCCCTCGTGCGTAATATCCTTCTGCCTTTCCCCTGGCATACAAAAGGGTAAATTGGATTACCGTTGTTTGATGGTTGAAACGAGCGTGGAACAAGCGGGGTAGAGATAAGGAATGTAAAGATAACGCCCATTGCTTTTTGCTCAACATTATCAACCCTCTATGGCCGAAGAGGAGGAGGACTGGCAGGAATACAAACTCGGCGGTTACCACCCTGTCTCCATAGGAGATTCCTTCGACGGGAGATATGTCGTGGTTCGCAAACTGGGGTGGGGCCATTTCTCCACTGTCTGGCTGGCACACGACGAGCGGTGGGTCTATTCCTATGGCTTGGGGCAGAGGCAGGCTCATTTATGTGCGCAGGATGCAGAGGCATGTCGCCCTTAAAGTCGTTAAATCCGCGCCCAGGTACACCGAGACGGCGATAGACGAGATAAAGCTTCTCCAGCGCCTGGTGACGTCTTCCGACCCGAGCACCCCCAATTTCCATCCAGGAAAATCGCACGTTATAGCTTTCCTCGACCACTTCCGACACAAGGGCCCTAACGGCACCCATGTCTGCATGGTGTTTGAGGTCTTGGGCGAGAGTCTCTTGAATTTGATTAAGAGACACCAGGTGCGCGAGAAACGATTATGCCCAGAGCTCTGACACCATAGCTCGCACCATAGAATAAAGGCGTTCCTATCCCGTTAGTAAAGCAGATTGCCAAACAAGTTCTGCAGGGTCTCGACTACATGCATCGATTGTGTGGCGTAATACATACTGGTGAGAGCCTCCAAATCATCTCTGTCCGTGGCTTACCCTGCGCATGATAGATCTTAAACCAGAAAATGTCCTCATATATATCCCGGACGTCGAGTCGGTAATCCAAGCTGAGCTCGCTCTGCAGTCGCTATCCACGCCTGCGCCCCACCAAATTCCGCCCCCTACGCAGAGACTCACTGGCGTCCCCACTGGCGGCCGCGGCGGGAATCAGACCCCCGGAGCCCGTCACCACAACATCAATATACAGGGGAGCCAACCACTCAGTCCCAGCCCGAGTGGGAGTGTCGTCAGCCTGTCCTCGTTGAGCAGTGGGAGCGGAGGGCGATCGAAACTGCCGGCAGATAAATGGGGGCTTGGAATGCTCAAAATATCTGCCGACAGTTCTGCAGCAGAGGGCAAAGGGAAAGAACGAGAGGCCGACGATCTTGACACCAGCCTGTCCGCGTTATCCCTATCTAAATCTGCGCCAGCGTCGACGACCGCTCCAATGGCCGTTCCGCCGCCGTTGACTTTGGATTCGGACCGTCCCGACAGTCGCAGCGAGAAGGTGGAAGGCGAGGAAGGTTGGGTGGAAGAGGTGACGGATGCGGAGCTCGACTATGAGATAATCACGGTCAAGATCGCAGACTTGGGGAACGGTTAGCTTCTCTGACCATCCAACTATTCCAGCGTTCTGACCCACTGTTTCCTTCCGTCGCCTTTTCTTTCTTCTCTGCGCTTGATGGTGCCTCCTCAGCGACATGGACGAATCATCATTTCACAAACGACATCCAAACGCGGCAATATCGATGTCCCGAGGTCATCGTTGGCTGCACAACGTGGGGGACGAGTGCGGATATATGGAGTGTCGCTTGTTTGGTGCATCCCAGCCAGTCTTTATTTCGAATGTCGGCTAATATTATATCGACAGTTGTTTGAGCTCATCTCAGGTGGGGATTACCTCTTCGACCCGGCTCCTGCGCCGAAAGGGGCCGGCGGTAAGCCACGATACACCAAGGACGACGACCATATGGCTCAGATAATTGAGCTTCTTGGGGATCTTCCGGCTCATGTGCTGAAGGCTGGACGGTGGAGCGGAGAGTTTTTCGACTCGGAGGGTAAGCCTCTGCCATCTCGCCAAGATCTTGTTTAACGCTCGCCCCAAGGCAAACTGCGACATATCCAGAACCTGCGGCCGTGGCCACTGCAGTCTGTCCTCCACGACAAGTACCTTTTCCCTCAACCTGATGCGGACGCCATCGCCGATTTTCTGCTACCTATGCTGGATTTAAATCCAGAGGGGCGTAGGGGTGCCGGAGATCTGGTCCTACATGACTGGCTTAGTGATGTACCCGATATAGAGCGAACGTTCGACAGCGGGCACGAAGCTGACGCCATGAAGCCAGTGGATGATAGTGCTGGTGAGATACCCGACCAGCCTCCTGATGCGAGCGCACTATCGGTACATCATACGGCTCTCGTTTTTGAGGGAGATGATGCCCCGACTACTCCTCGTCCATAGACTTTTTGGGTAGGCTTTAATACCTTGGATACAATGGACTGTAATTTATTAGAACTCACCTAGTGTATCCCTGTCAATGTGACTCCACCTTGTTGTCGTTGCTGTCGCAGTCGTGGTGTGAAGGTTGGTCCTGTCTCTGGCGTAGTAATGATTTGGAGTGCGCGAGTTTAAAAGGCCTAAGTCGCTACATATATGAGTTGAAAGAAACAAGCTGGATGAATAAAATTCGGTCAATGTAACCCGTCATCTCAAAGGTTTCAGTTTGTGCCCTCGCTCAACCAAATATTTTGCCTTCAAGCTCCAGTGACCAGTCTTCAGTCTAGAGTTGATGGACTAGTATCGGACTGTTTCCCACGGTTAAATGTATCAAGAAATCTGCCAGGAACTCGGGACCATTCCCACCGGTTCCTCAAGGACGACCCTTCGAAGGACTGAATTTGTCCCTGTCTTCAGTTTTCTGCCCATCGGAAATCCTTATCTCTTTCGACGCCGTATGAGTTCTTAATTTAAATTGGTAAACACGCGTTTTAGTTTTACCTTTCTGATTGTGTGCTATACTTAATTGTACGGTGTAGATCATTTTCGCTTTAGGAATAAAATAACGAACCGACCATTATCGTTTTCCCACCCGGGACTCTTGAAGAGAGCGGGGGTAGCGGGGGGGTGGGTGGGAAAAGCAAAAAGGTAGCTGGACTCACAGGGGTTTGAACCCTGGACCGCTCACAATCATCGGAAAGATGCAAAGCGAGAATGCTACCACTGCACCATAAGCCCATGAAATATATTCTTCTGGAAGCCATAAAATGGTACATCGCACTGGGCTTATGTAAGTAGGCTGTGAAAGGCTCACGGTTCCTGTGTTCCAACTTGGTTCCAACCTTTTTCAAGTCGTTTATTTCCCTCTGAATTTCTCCTCAAGACCTGTGAACCCTTTCTGGGACCCAATGGTGGAATAACTGGATGCGCGTACTGACATTCGGATGTCGTTTTTCAGCTCCCGAAAAAAGACAAGGCGCCAGGGAGGAGAACGTGTCCCTCGGAGCGCAGGTGGCAGAGGACGAGCGCGTCTTTGGCGTGGCCCACATCTTTGCATCCTTCAACGACACTTTCGTCCGCGTCACCGATATGTCGGCCAAGGAGACCATTTCCCGTGTTACTGGTCCGTCCTCTTTTGTTCTCAGTTGCAAAGCAGACACTAATGACGTTGTGCAGGCGGAATGAAAGTCAAAGCTGACCGTGACGAATCTTCGCCACGCCGCCATGTTGGCCTCCCAGGACGTCGCCGCCCACTGCAAGAAAGTCGGCATCACCGCCCTCCGCATCAAAATCCGCGCGACCGGCGGCACTGGCACCAAGACCCCCAGCCCCGGAGGCCAGAGCGCCCTCCGCGCTCTCTCGCGCGCCGGCATGTCCATCGGCCGCACCGAAGACGTCACCCCCGTCCCCACCGATTGCACCCGCAGAAAGGTGCGCACCTTTCAGGCGTCCTTTTCTTTACTGTGTGCTGATACTCGAATCTAGGGTGGTCGCCGTGGTCGTCGTCTCTGAGTAGAGTACCACATGTATTACATCCAATGTCGCCGCTCGACGCGCAGCAGGTGAAAACCTGTCCCGTGGTCTCCCAAAATTTTGCGATGCTCTGGAAAGTCGTGTGCGATACGGGGTGTTAGTTTCAGTCTGCTACGTCCGCTCACTGGGAGTGAAAACGCCCGTGGTCGTAGGTTCTTTTTTTCATTATTCATTGCGAGGTCCATCTCGCTTTGGGATGGCCGACGGTCTCCGTGTCATTTATTCTTTGCTTAAGGGTCTTGCCGCGAGGTGCTGATCACTCCCACAGGATACTGAGATTACTGTGGACTCCCCTAGACGCCGGCAGGACCAACATATCCCCAGAAGCTGAAACTGAACACGGAACGTGCTGTTTTCAAAGCTCGGTGAATATTCAACACCGCCCGCGTCGAGGTACCCGCTGCCGCTAATCTGCTCTTCTCCCCCTGCCCAAGTCAGACAATGGTTACCTTAGTTACTCAGACTCGGAGTTGTGGAGATGCTCTCTCTTACCTGGTTGTTATGTGTAACTCGCTTTGCTTGCTTGTCATTCCATTTCAAACTTTTTGACTGATCGTGGACCCGCAAAGCCGAATTAATGCCGACTGCGAACCTGTTCCGACCACAGCTTGTCCACAGCAACGAACGACTCGGATTGAATCTTTATTTATTTTACGGTATGTAGTTGATGAGCCACGCTCAAAGAATGCACCCATGCGTGCGCACTCTACGAACTGGAGGGAAATAGGCATTTGCATTCAGTAGCATTCAGTGAGGCCTATTTCCTATCTTTGGACTCACCTATAACCTCGTTGCTGAACACCACAAAGCAACACGTCAGCGATTCGGAGGATGTATCAAATATTTCAAAAGTCCCAGTAAGGACTTACCATTATCACCCTCGCAACCCAGGTTCGCCGCCCTAGCTTGAACCGCCCGCAACCATCTACCTCTTTATGAAATTACGACTGTCTGCCCTTGTCTGCCATCCTCATATACTGTACCGATCTGTATGGAGGCAACCAAAAGTCGTGCGTTACGCCCGTTGCTAGCCTTTTATGGTAACTAAATTACCATAAAAGGCAAATTTGTAAGCAAAAATGGGCCTGCGTTACGCGTTACCGTTGCTACCATACAGATCGGTACAGTATACGCTTTCATTCCACGTCGGCATGCTGCTTGCCGCTGCCTGGCGCTGTCGTGTGCGAGACATGTGAAAGATGTTAGGATAAACCTTCTCACGCTTTCTTGCTCCTCGCACCGCATCATCACCCTCAGCCCCTGGATATTGATATTTTAACCGAAGTGGTGGGGTGCGCCGCGCTCTTGTTAACATTATAATTACAGCTGTTCCTAAAAAGGTTGACACTCGTCACTTTTTTTTTCTTCGATCGTTCCCAAAATGAATTTATCCAAATCTGGTCGGATACCTCCGGACCAGTTCAAATATTTGACTCTGTGGCATTATACACCCCCTAACGCCGATAGAAGCATATCTACCACTCACCCTACCTTTCCGGCCCCATGCCGGCTTCAAGAACGACGGTCCGAAGTCACCCGGCACCGGACATATCGGTCCGCGCTTGCGAGGGCGATTCCGAGATTGGCAAAAACTCGCTGTTTTCAGCCGGTATGCATTGGGGTATGGTATATGAGGTTGTAATGTGTCGCAGATCCATTCCTCATGTCTTTTTCGTTCAAAAATCTGGCGTAAACTCGAGTATTCCGAATTGGGAGTATCCGTTTTCGGAACGATCGGGAAAGAAAAAAATCGATCGAGTGTCAAGGTTTTTAGGAACAGCTGTAATATTGTTGCCTGAAGGGCCGTGGGAAAGACTGCTCCGCAGGTGCACATAAGCCGCGAAAATTCTGCAGGATGGGTCGTTGTCTTTCCCTGACATGCCGGTCTTCTTCCGCTGCAGCAGGTTCTCGGTGACTGCTGCAGAAATTAATTCTGCTGGGGGCTCCATTCACCACATTCGTTCTCCTGCTCAAGTTAATTTTTACTATGGGGCCGCCACCAATGCCCCGCGTCACAATGACCCGCCTCCCCCGTCTCGGCCATCAAGACCCACCCACGATCGGACAAACCGTGGCGCGTTCATGTGTTCAACCAACTTCTCGGTCAACTCTTCCAGGATAAACGATTGTGGAGGCGATCTCGACTGCATGTACTCGCCAACCCGACTCTTTATGCATGAACCAAGTAGCAACGGGCGCTGTATGTACTAGCCTTAGGCACTATTTTTTCTCTAATTTTTATCTTATTTCATATAGACTACGCTGCCGGCGCATACGACGACGGTTACGGGAACGTTCACAACAACTCGCACAGTGGGCAGTCGATGGACTGTGATGAGATTCGCGGACACGGTAAGTCTCTCCGGACCTCCACAAAGCAGCAGTATCAATTTCAACATCCTTCCCTAGATCAACGTCCCCCCGCCACACATAATTATGACGGTATGTTTCTCGCATTTCGAGGAGCACAAGCTATAATACTCCCAGTAGCAGACACATACCGCCGTGGTTCAACATCAAGACATTATCCTGCTCGTGACCACCGAGGCAGGGTTTATTATCATCCGCGTTCGCAAAATTTAATCTCTTGTAGACCATCATGCTCAACATAGTCGGCCACCTTCCCATTCCTTCATCAGATGGCGCTACCCTGAAGAACCCGGCTATGGTAAGTAATAATGCGCCAAGAGCTGCTGCTATGTTCGTTCAACAATTCAGGACCTTACGATACCAATGTTGGACACGGCCGCGGACATCCAAGGAGCTCGCATGTCCGTCGAACTCCATATGAGCGTCCCGGAAACGATAACTCTTTGGAACGACCCTCCGAGTCATCAGGTAATCAATCCATTGTTCCTCACTCCAACGATTATTGTTTTAACAACTTTCAGAGTCTAGAAGGGAACCAAGAAATAGATTCGAAGAATCCAACCGTGTTCGTGGTACGTCCGAAAATTCCTGTGTCGAGTTCTCGCACTGAACCCGTTTTCCAGGAAACTTTGAAGAACACAGACTCAGAAGACGGCAGAGAGAGAGAGGAAATCGAGGACAAATCGAGGATGCAGTGACAGGGCTCGAACCCCTGCGTTGAAAGGATCCAAGATCCTTCGCTGAGAGGGGTTGAGATAAAGTGAGCTTGTTATTCATACCGTCGTTCGTCGCCCGTGTTCTCAGTACTTTGAAGGCTTGAAGCTTGTTTTGAAATCTCGGATGCTGCCCAATCTTCACAAACCACAGAGCCCTAATTACTGTACATGTACTGTACGAACCTGTATGCAAGCAACGGGCGCGGATCAATATTTGCAAAATTTGGAGGTTTTTGATATCTCTGAAAGAATCAGCCCTATCTTACTCAGTTCTGCACTGTTTGGGCTGTAAGTATGCTAAATAATTCGGGCTGTTTCATATGCAATTACTCATAGAGCCAAAACAACGAAATAAACTTATTTTCAACGAGCTGGGAAATCGGGTTTGCTGTGTGGTAAACTCGCACCAGCACTCTCAGGTTACCTCCAAGCACCGCAGTTTTTGGTGCAGGGAGACTGATACGTCTTTCGATGAACGCTATAGACACAGATGACTGCATATCGCCCCAGAAAATTTGAAACCACACTGCGGGGCATTTTTCGGCGAGCATGTTGAAATCAACCGGTTGACTGGACTCTTCAATCTGAACCGTGGGAATCATACACGAGAAGATTTCATGGGTCTATTCAACTGAACCATCTGCTGAAAAAAAAGATGAAATCCGCATCCTGAATCACTAATTAGACACCAGAATGGAATGAAAAGAACAGAGAAGGTCCGTTGCTGAGCATTCCCTGCAAGCTATAGCAGAAAGCAAGGAAAGACTGCTTGAGAGTGGAAGAAGTGTCGAATGGATCCCACTCACCGGACACCTCATTCGAAGGCAACTGGTGGACTATCCTGAGCTCTACGGTGTGCATCCGTGGATGTCTTGGTATTCTGATTGATGTTGTGCTAGGAGGAACAAAAGCCGCAAGAAGAACAACTTCAATACCCTTCATAGAAGTTGGAAGCAGTAAGTTCCACCTGTTTTGTTTGAATAGTTGTCAGTGGAGACGAGGAAGACGAGCAGGGTGGGCTATGTGCTGTCGCATTGACCTCCAGGTAGGCTTTGGAACGATAGGAAACATGATCTATGGGTACGAGTGAGCGGAAGATTTGAAAGTTTTTTTCAACTTGGTTGGAAACCCAAAGCTGACAGGCGTCAGACATTACTAAATATTTTGGCTAGTAGATCCTCCGAGTCAAACCTGAGTTGTAGCTCTCGTCTTGGACGAGCAAGCTCAATACAAATATGGACCATGGTTTCAACTTGATTTCAAGGTCATGGCAAACGGAAAACTAGGGGGTGGAAGTTTCCTGGCTATCCAATACCCACTGATATCCTGAAGTGTTACCACCCTCCATCAGACTTTTGGCAAATAACTTGTGAGCTTGAACAAGGCCAAACAAGCTCACAAACCTCACCAAAACTGATCCAAGCCAGCAAGGTCGCAAGGTAAGTCATCAATTCCGCAAGGTCGTCAGTTCGACTCCTGACAAGGGCGAAAAAATAGGTTCTCCATTCTTTCTGGCACTGGAGTGGTCTTGGGATTTGCGGATGAGGTATTCTAGGAAACAATTATGACCTCTGAGTAACTGATGTCATGCATTTTATGAGCAGTTTTGGGGCACTTTGATCTTGCGAGCTTGTCGACAAGCTGCCAAGCCAAAAGGCTGATAGAGTCTCCGCGTTCTATGTAGCGCAGGCTTGCGACTTCTTCAACAGAATACCACGGCAGCTGTCTGACAACTTCAGTTCAGGGAAATGGCTTAAAGGGGAAATACCCGATCGACGTTTTCTGCCTCCGCGGCGATCGTGCTTCTAATTCCTTTCTGGGAAAGCTCCTATCTTTCAGCTTTCAACACACACTTTCGTAGACCTCCGGCTCTCACTAGCTCATTCGGAATGAGGGATAGCCAACGGAAGTATATTCCTCCCTCGGTCATCTATCCATCCCGTAGAATTTAGGTCGTGATGCCCAGTGCGAGGCCCTGGCATATATCCGCGAGATGACTGCTTGACCCTGGCGAATCGCTACTGGATGACACCACGGTGGTAATTTTGGAACTTTCTTCAACACAATACATCGTCACACACGGTGGAAACGGAATGAAACCTGGAGCTGTGGAAGACAGAGTGTGAAGTACGAGGGGATGGTCAATTCCGTGTCGAAACACTTCCATCGCACGGCTTCGTCGCAGAGTTGCAGAATGGATGTACTATCCTCATACGATTCTTTCGCTCGTCCGCCAGCTTTGATCGGCAAACAAAGTTAAACACCTTGTTGAAGTGTGAACCACGGAAATGAGATGAATGACCGGCATGGCGTGGAGTCGGCAGCTACGAGGCCATATTCGACGTGGTGCACAAACTGAAAGAGATCAAGACGGGTGTTAGAATGGTGTGCACACCATTCTAACAGCGGGAGTAAGATTCCAGAAACTAGATCTGCAGAACGCATGAAAACATCTCGGTTTTTGATACCTCGGGGTTTCTTTCGTGGTTTCCAGTTGTCCCATTTACGATCACCGCGGACTAACATTGCGGTGCGTCCAGTTCTGGTCCAGTTGCTAGGCCGTAGTCAGCGCCAATCAGTCCAGCGCCAATCGCGCCAACGTGACACGGTAGTCCGACTCGATCCGACCCCGTAGGTGTGCTTAACTTGAGTTTCGCCTTCACACTGGCCCAAGCGGATGTTTTTCCTTCGAGCTTACAATGTGGCTCGCCGCAGAAGAATCTCGCGCTGTGGATGTCAACCGACAGTGGACTCCCTTTTTTGTGACCATTTCGAGCCTCTTCAATAACACCAAGAGCTACTTTGATGGCACTATTGCCTTCCCGACAGTTCGAGTATTTAAACACCTGTTCCGGAGTACCCCATCGGCACGCAGCGTTTATTTCCGCAAAATCAAACCAAGAAGCCCTGCCGTAAATCGACCGAAACCGGGATTTGCGTCAAGGAATCGTCCGAAGCCTTGACTCTTCGCAGGAACCGGGTGCTCGCTCCGGGGAAGGCTGTCGATCGGTGAACTCTGAATCTGAGATTTCGTCGGATGTTTGATGCGTGATTCCCTGGGTAAATCTGAGAGAAATAAAAGCCAGGGAGCGCGAAACATCATGTTATACACGTTTGAGATGTCCCCCATTGATCCCACCTCCCCCGCAACTTCCTGGGTCAGTTTCGTTCCAGGTCCCGCTGCGGGAATCTTGGGCCTCGTTATCCTCGCTCTCATCCTGGCGTTCTATCTCGTTCGTTTCGCCCTCCCCAGTTGCAGGATCGCCGACATGGATAAAAGCCTCCGCACTGTGAGGATACTGTACCACAAAGCAGTCGACAACCACTTGTTGAACTTCCAACTCGGGACTCACCTTGCTATCCGGAACAAATTCAACGAGTGCGACGTTCCCCAGATTATTTCTCTCGCCTCTGTCTGACTTGCACTTTTTCTTTGAAGTCTCGATGACGAAGCCAGAGAGCTCCGAATCAAAATGCTGCAGCTTCACAAACCACCCGGATTCTGGTGGTGGAATGAGCTCACTACCGTCGGACTTTCTCGCGCAATCGTTAAGTGTACCTGTGACATCAAAATTTTGAAGAATGAAATTCAAGTGAGTCCTCAGTGTGGTTTCCTTGTTGGCGCGACTCACTTTGCAGCAGTGGGTCTCGGAGAATGCGCAGCACAACCTTAACCTGGCTGCCGCAATCGGATTGTCCCCTGTTCAACAAGTGTGGCTGCGCCGGCAGAGCACCCTCGACGCCGAAAATGTATAACCGCCGTCCCGAAACCATCCTTGTGTTTAGTTCCATTGTTTTGCTTCGTTCACCGCTTTGCTCCAGTATCTCGCTTTTATTGCTCTTTACATTGCTCTCATGTATTCCCTCGATTTGTTGTATCTATTCAGCTACCGCAGCCATTTGCGTTGGGGATGACGACGTTACCGTATAACTGTTGTCCCAGCGGGAGGTGGCGTTGTCCGATGTAAATAAGCAAAGGGTAGATCTGGTGCGAACGAAAAAAGTTTTTGTCTTGTCAGCGCGTCAGTACCGTCACACGGGCTCACCATGATTGGCTAGAAGCAACCGCTGTGCAGATCCTGCCTTCGATCCTGAAAAACCCACAGTCGATCCGGGGATCCACATAAGTAAATCGAAACTTCTTCAACAAATGCGGTGATCTGTAGTAATGCGATCGACGTTTGCTTCCGCGGCGATGTCAACATGAGAAAACTGCTTTCCTAGTTAGGTCAAGCCTCTTTTTTTCACTGGTCCAATGGGGTGGGGTGGGGCGATGAACGCAAGTGGCCACATTTCCAACGTCCCGAACGTTTGCAAGATGGTCTCAATGACGGTCCAGGGATGTGTTTCCTCTCATCAGAGATCCCCACTCTAGAAGAACGGGAGAAAGATCAGAGCAACATTCTGATGTGGCCGTGCTTTGACTCTTGAGCGCATTTCAGCGTTTGATAACATTTTTGAGGCGCACCTGACTGCGGTGAACGGACCCATTGGTTGGTTCCGTTGGTGACAGAATCCGTTGGTCCGAACTGGAGCTCTAGAATGTCAGGTTGAACGCCGCGTATAGTAAGGTGGAGGTAAGTATGGGCGGGAGAGACGGGCCGATGAACTGGGATGATCACGAGCGCCTGTATAAGGTAAAACCCGACAATTTTTCAGACAACGTTGATCTCCAATGGTGTTGGGGATTCCCCAGTAGCCTTGCCATAGACTTGGCGTGGCGGAACAGGAGGGAAGAGTTAGTGGCGACGTCAACGACCCGCGCATTGACTGACCCATATAGAACTACTTCCATCGCGACCAAGTTCCATCAGTTGCTGTCAATTGAGGTGAAGTTAACGAATAGCAGGGCTATTCTTGCGCGAAACATGGAATTATTCCTCGGAACACAGGTCAGCTGTTTTAGAGATGGCTGCGGTGCATCTGGGAGGACGCCCAAGCAAGAATTTCCGGCGGAAATGAACCCTGAGAGGGGACCGGTACACCAACGAGAAATGTCGACATGAGAAGATCAGTGACCCAGAAAATTAAACACAACAGCAGTGACGGGGAGGCAAATCGAGACCCACGAGTGCTTGATGAGATGTCTTACTGTGCGAGAGATTTTGCACAACTCCAAGCGGAAGTCCTTGCTTCTTTGCATTTTTCTTCTGGCTCGGGGTTTACGATGAGGCACCCTTCCAGACCCTTCCCTGGAGCGGGATTCTGTGACGCGAAAGTTCCATGGATCGAGGCACTGCACACCGTGTGGGCGCCGGTGTCGTTCTGTTATCGGAGATCCGGGAGCTTTCGTTCAATTCTCGTTTGACTCGGGGTTTTCGTTTCGTTTCGTGTGCCAGAAGCTGTAGTAATCAAAGGACAGATGAGATTGGAATGTAAAGAGTTCGCGTCCTGCAAGGTCTGCAAGATCCGTGAACTAGAGTCCATGATCTCAGTGCTCACTCCAGGGGCCGACCAGGGCTGGCAGTCCTGGGGTGCCACCGCCTAACGATGGTGGCCGTGGCAAACGACACAGACCAGACTTGAAGCTTGAAGGACCAGCGAAGCGCCGCGCAAACAAACGCGAAAATATGAGTACAGGCGTGGACGAGGTTGGGACGAGGAGGTGGAGATCACGTAAGCGTTACGGTCTCACGTCGATGTGACCACACGCGTCTCCACGCTACATTCCTGCTTCCATCCGCCATCGTCGCTGCTATCGCGCTGGCTGAGCCTCAGAATCTTCTGACTTTTTGGCACTGGGTGACTTGTCCTTGTCTGATATCTGGGAGCTTTCCCTTGGTTCTGGGTTTTACCGTAATAAAAAATCTCGAAAAACGGCCTCGAAATAATTATACGCCCTTCGCTTCCCCATCCTGCGCAAAAGGCGATTTTATTTCGATCCTCGTCCATCCTGCTCGTCCCCACACACTCGGTATGACCCTCAATCTCCTTCTGGACGTGACTCAGTTCAATTCTTGGCAGATAGCAGAGCGTCGGTGGAATAGAAGGGCACAAAATCTCCCAAGCGTTCAGCTTTACGCGCTCAAACGCGATTGAATAGCATCCACAATGTCTGTGATGACGACACCAAAGCGATCTGGCCCTCGCTCAGCAGCGGGGACTCCGCAATCCGCCCAACGCACCCCTCGACGCGTTATATCTGCTCCAATGGGACCATTTCCTCGCGAGGAGGAGCCAGCTGATGTTTTCTGGGATGAAGATCGTAGCGACATGGATGGGGAGGTCGACGAGGAGGTAAGTGGTGTCGCGCCCATATTTAGTCCCGCTGACCTGTCTCAGTTTAATGAGGCGCTGGAGGCTGTGCGGGCCTTGCATTCACGCAAATGCCTCTCGCTCAAACGGTTATTGGAGCGGGCGCATGCGTCATCAGCAGCCCAATTACACGCGCTTCAGGCAGAGCTGCAAATGCTCCGCGCTCAGCCTCCTGCTACAGTCCCCTCTGAAGAATGCTCCTGTAAAAAGGGCTATTGGAGTGGCTATCTGGTTCCGGACAATGATCCTGATGAGGAAGAACCCGTCCCAGGCTTCTCCGCATCCACCATCCGACGCCTCCCGCGCGCGGAGCGCAGTAGGCTGCTCCGCACCATCCTCGACGCGTCACTTCCTGGCGACATCCCTCTCCAGATCCTCACCCTCCAAAAGTACGCCAAGCTCTCGCACGACATCGTTGGCGCGCTCGCACCGCCACTGGCCCTACGTGTCCTCCTCCTCATCCCCATCCCGCATCTTCTCCTCCGTTGTGCGCTCGTTAACCGGCGCTGGGCGGCCCTAACTCGGCTCCCTGACCTCTGGCGGCACCACTGTTTACGCCTCACGCGAGGGGACCCACACCCGCCCACGCCGCCGGCCTCGCCCTCTGGATGGCTTCCTTTGTATCGTGCATTGGCACGCCGTGAGGGTAACTTGGCCAGTGGCACCCCACAAGCGCTCCGCTTCCTCACCCCGGCGCACACCACGTTTACTACGACGCTCTTACTGCGCGGGCGAAGGCTCATCAGCGGGTCGTACGACGGCACTATCCGGTTCTGGGATGTACCCAAGGGCGAACTGCTTCGCTGTCTTGAGGTCGGAAAGCCCGTGAGCTGCGTGGACTACCTTGCTGGCGAGGGTGAGGGATCCCTATTCGCCTCTGTGTCCTCATCTCCTGATGCGTCCGTACAGAGGTATTCGTGGTTGGGTTCCATGACGTTGGGTGAGTTCCGCACCCTTGGAGTAATGGAAAGTTAACGCAGCTTTTACTTTCAGACGTGTCCACCTTTTCTCTGCCATCACATACACGCCACTGCAGCAGCTCGCGGGTCACCTCAACGGCATCCGCGCCGTCGCGCTCAGCTCAAAGAACCTCGTCAGTGCGGGAGCAGATAAGGTGTTTTATTTGTCGCACTTTCCCATTCTAGGAAATCGAGGTTAACGACCCTTTCCGGCCCTCGTATGCTGGGACTGGCGAGCAGGAAGCAAGATTGTACGGTTTGGCCAGCAGACAACGATAAATGTCGGGGTGCAGATCGTACAAGGTCAGTCGAATCGCATTATTATCATTTCGTCGTTATTAATCATCTTTGGTAGGCTCCGATCGCTCTGAAGGCGAGCGTGTAGTAAGCGTCACCATCGACGGTGTTGTACGCGTCTTCTCGATTCGTGCGTTCTATCTATTTCACTGCTCTAATACTCTACTGATCCAATTAACACGTAGAACGCCGCGAGATGATCTCGCAGTTCCGACTCGCTGAGTTGGGTGGGGGCGACCACATGCTTTCGGCCAAGCTGTGGAATGTCGGAAAGGCGCCAGATAATATGCTACAGTGCGTTTTTGGAAACGCCTTCTAACCAAAACGCTGAATGCGTCTCCTTTACAGATGGTTCGCAGCCAAAGGTACCCAGATGACCGTGAGTCCTCGTTACGATTTACCATTGGCCTTACTAACAAATCCCCGTCCGCCAGTGCGCGACCAAGTCGGTCATTCTGCACCTGCAGTGGCAGGAAGGGGAGGGGGGAACCGGAAAATGTGCCGCTGCCCGTGATACTCAAGGCCGATTCCGAGGAGAAGGAGAACACCGACGAAGCCATGGCGAAATCTCCGACGCCCCTCCCTTCTGCGAAAGCCCGTAAACGCACCATTTCGACGCGTGGAGGTTCGCCACGGGGCGGCGCTCCTCTGGGATCCCCCCGTGGAGGTGCGCCGGGCTTGTCGCCGCGCGGAGGTGCGCCGAGTTCGTCGCCCCGTGGTGGGACTCCCAGCACCTCCTCGCGCAGTATCGCATCCGTCACCTCACCTCGTGGTGGCATCCCAACGCCGTCACGGCGTCCGTCCCTCCTCTCGACAAGTCCGAGTCAGCGCAAGCGCCTGAGCTCAAGCGTCAGTACGAACAGTGCCTTCGCCGGCAGCGAGCTTTCTACGAGCAGCAGCAGCTTTGATAACGAGCTCTCGACTGCGTCCACTGCGTCGTCGTCCTTCACCGCTGCTGCACGAGCGACTCCTACACCGTCAGCCCGTGGAGGCGTCCCTCAACGCCGTTCCTCGCTCCTTCCTCCGCCGAGCGAGCGCCGATTGAGTGCAAGCGTGAGCACGAGCACGAGCACCGGCCCCGGGCTGGCGGCGTCGACGTCGTCACGACTCAGCTCGAGTGCAGGGCCAGGGGCGAAGCTGAGCCTTAGCACTAACAAGGGCCGCCTCAGCCTCGGCAGCACAGCGAGCGGAAGCCGTACACCAACGACGCCCAGCACGCGCACGGGGACGCCTGTCTCTGGTGCTCGCACACGTACGCCCGCCTCGTCTGTCTCGGGGACTGGTACTGGGAGTGGTGTGAATTTCCCAGTGCGCTATGGGCGCGCAGCGATTTTGACGGCACCACCGAAAATTGTGGGTGTGGTGGAGACGCCAGATGTCGCAGTCGGTGCGGTGGATCCCCGCAAGCGGCGCGTCGTCACTGCAACGCGGTTTAGCTCGCGCGCGGGAGCGGATCGACGGGTTTGTTTCCTTTTCTCTTTACTTGCTAGTTCTGATCAATATCGGGGACAGATATTCATGTCGACGCATGAAGACAAGGAGGGCGAGGGGCAGAAGAACGCTGCTGCTGCTGCGATGCTACGCACTGGTACCCCAGTGGAGTTTGATCTCGCTGCGACGCCTCTCGTGGGTGTGTGGGGCGCACTGGCGCTGCCGCCGTACGGCGATACGCGGGGGCTGAAGAGTGCCCTCCCGCCCAAGTTCACCGGGCTTGCGACGCCGGAGAAGAACCCGATGTCGATGGCACTGTCGCATGAAGAGGTCGTCGTTGGGTGCGCGGATGGAAGTATTTAGTACGCCGTTGCCTTTGCTGCCTGTCTTATTTGACTGACCTCCCCTCAGTGTGATGAATTTCTCTGGGTACGACTACGACAAGGATAAAACTGTTGGGGACGGGGAAGGCCCAAATGGAAATGGGTATCGGGAGGAAGTGGTAGACGATGCGGAAGGCGGGGGCGATAGTGGTTTCGATGAGTGGATTCTCGCGCAGCCCTCTCGCTGATCTGGTGGACGTTCAACGGACTTGAGCTGCGTCATTTCATTTTCTTTCTTTACAAGTCAAAAAAGTCCCTCGGATGGATGTATTTCCTCCACGTATACGATACGAAGTCGTGGTCACTCTCGTTCCTTTATCTTACTTTCCGGTTGTACTTAACGCTCTCCAATGCAATGTCCTATTTATTTATGCGCAGCGGGTGTTCTAGGTATCGAGAATAATCCGAGGACGTTGGAGATTTCTCGACTGTGAACGGATTGCGACGGTCCAAATCGTATCAAAATATGTATACTCTATCCCGTAGGTAACCAGAACTCTTCTAACTTTCAAGTCGACGTCAAGAAAGTGCTTCTTCTCTGGAGTAAAAAAATCTCGTAAATATCGATCCGCCAGTGACCCCGCCGTTGAGGTAGGTAGATGAGGGTAACGAAGGATTTCTGTGGGGTTGGCCCGTCGAGAAGCTCGTTCAGACCATCGCTACTCGAAAGAATACAAACATGTGCGTGTTAGCGACGAAACGCACCAGGTGTGGCTTAAAGTAACGCTAGGGCCCGGGCCCGTATCGCAGGAAGCTTACGCGCCCAGCTCAGCAAGCGTTAGAAAAAATTCGGGCACACACATACTGAACCATCTTCCCCGAAGGGAGCCTCATTCTTTCCGGCTTTTTCAATGGTTTCCCTGTTATCGACGCCCACTTGCAGATGGAGTTGGGGGACGAGAGAACACAACCGTTGATAGATCATGTTCACTGCGATCACTACCGCGGAAGTTCGAGTGTACCGTCTGTGTGGACCGTTCACAGAACAAACTAGACGTCTCCAAGACGTCTCTTCGGAGGGTGTCGCATTCGGTCGGAGCCTGAGGTATCGATTACTGTGTCACAAAAGCCGCTGTATTGCGCCAGAGCCGCAATGGCGAAGGCGATGGGTTGGATGGTAGAATAGTGCACGTTGTGGTAAAGTTGACGGATGATCGATGACCTCGGATGACTCCAACGAGTCGGAGCTTTGGTCAGCCGGAAATTGTGATGGCACGTGGCCGCGTTGAACATTAATCACTCAGGCAACATCATGATCCGGCCCGGGCTCTTCCTCTTTTTCCGAAGTTCTTCGCGCTTTTGAAGCAAATGCTACCTCTGGTCCTCCACTTGCCACACGCTGCCTCTGGCTTGCTCTAGCCTCCATCCAGCCGGCCCAACTTTCCTATACGGTGTGCAGATGACTTTCAAGTTACTGGTGCCTTTCCGAGCGATAAGACCGGGGATGGAATCAAGCAGGCAGTGTTAAAAATCGTATCGTGTTTCGCTTGAACACAGAAATCCAATCGAACCGTGTAAAACAGGTACCCTTTAACCGCTCATTCCCTCTGGGGACATTCCAGTTTTCTGGGGGTTGAAGTGTCAACCGATCCGATTTCAAGCTGTTCGCTCGGCATGAGCTTTCGAGCGGTTGAAAGCCTCAATCTTTTGTGGCGTATGTTACGCTGGGCATGTGGAGATGTAAATGTCATTCCTGAGAACCATGGTGGATGCCACTGCCAGTCGTGATTATTGCATTAAATGGCCGTCGAACTCTGGTCCCACTCGTCGCCTTCACTCGATGTCCTCCAAAGGAACCGCCCTCGTGACTGGCGCTGGTGAGTTATTCTTCGGTGGCAATCGAAGGGTACTAACGAAGTCTCTAAGCTAGAGGAATTGGAAAAGCTATTGCACTTCGATTAGCGGACGACGGTTTCGATGTGGTCGTCAACGATATACCCACCCAGTCCGACGCTTTGGCTCAGGTCGTTCTCCAAATCATAGCCAAAGGCAGACTAAGTTCTGCTCATAAGGCAGACGTATCCTGCGAGAGCGAAGTCTGCCGAATGGTTGAACAGGTTGTCGACACCTATGGGTGCTTGAATGTGGTGGGCATTCTGTTCGACCTCGCTCGTTCTGAAGATACCAACGACCCACAGATAGTTGCGAATGCAGGAGTCGGAAGCTATACCTCTTTTTCCGAG